>JAVIWB010000081.1:0-13495 GCA_031893035.1 Dermolepida albohirtum | reverse complement strand
TAAGGTATTTTGCTGAGTATGTATCGTGCTTTGTCACCTTTCCATAACTGACATATCTTTATCGGCTGCCAGTAAAATTGCATGCACAGTATTTACTAAAAGGAACACTTTGCTAGATTTCACTTCTCATGTTTACTTATATTAAAAGCAAAAGTCGGGTCGTGTTTCAATTTTACGCACTATTTAGTTCCTTAAAAAAAATAATAGATTTTTTAATATTGGAATATTAAGTGCACGTGTATACAGGGAGGGCGAAAATTTTTTTAACATCGACATTTTGAAAAAATTCGAATTGCGAAAGAATTAAAACCGATTAAACGTATTAAAACGGCACTAATCTATTCATAAAATAAAGAAAGACAATTAAAACAAGATGATATGTATTTTTTTAATAATCCAACAGATAATGTCAATAGTTTAATTCATAAAGTAGATTATAAAAACTGTTAAATCATGATTACATTTGTATTTATTATCCGCAGTTCCTTAGATCGATAGTCCAATGTTCAAGAGCATAAAATGGCGCGTGATGAGTCTGATGAGTCAACAATATCATTGTAAAATGGTATACATTTTCATTCTAAGAACAATTAAGCGCAATTAGATATAAAAGATGTGTTAGATATCTGTGTACGGTGTAATGACATGATAAGTTAACTATTACGCAATTGAATCGCCCTATAATGGAATATTTAAATACATATTATACAGGCCCGTCCAAATGTAATGTTATAGAATAGAATAAAAAATGAAAATAGATTTTGAAATATACACATACCATACAAGAAAAATTACTAGAAACGCAAAATCTTTTTGATTGATGTTAGTATGAATTCTAAAGATTTAATCAAAAAATAATACCGTCTTCTTTCGTTAAAACATACGAATATGCAAACGAAAGATTAAGTGTGCGTCATTCGCAACAATCGCTAACGATGTTACCAGTGCGTAAACTTTAAAATCTTGGCGAGTTGCCCTTAGATGAACGTTAGAAGAATTATTCAAGTGTTAATAACATCCTGCTTACTACGCGTTTCAAGGAATTCACCTCTCATCAGGTAAACCTGTGTTATTAACGAACGAGTCTTTCATGCCTTTTCGATGCAGAAAAATAATGAAAAAACAATACCCAAACAATATACAACAAAGGCGAAACTAAGAACAAGGCCGTGACATTGTTTGTGTTATTAACATTTGAATGATTCTTTCAACGTTCGTCTAGAGATTTAGAAAAAATATATTAAGACATTTGCAGATGTTTTGAAAAGATTGTTAATAAAGATAAAACTAAAACGACAATAATATCAAGTCTAGAAAATGAAATGACAAATAATAATGTCAAAAAAAGAGCAAGTTAGTACATTTACATATTTAAGAATAAGTAAGTATCAAAGGAATAGAAAGAATGGGAAATAAAAATCGATGAATTATATCTACTACATGTAAAAATTTTTTAACAGAAAAGAAGCAACTGAAACATTCTGATTCTTAACTGCTTTTTGCATCGTATATATAATGCAGAAGTTTTTAAAAAAATTCCTGCTTTCCGGTGAAACTCGAACTCACTATCTCACGCTTGCCGGGCGTGTGTCATCTCCATTAGATCACGAACACAGTGAATTCAAGTCCTTTTAAATGTATGCCACAGTGTATTACTGAAACAGTTACTAAAAGAAAAATCCACGGTAATTACATATAATTATGCACTTTTAAAATATGAACCAATTATAATTTAGACCGAAAATATCTTCACAAATTTCGAATTCTTTTTACTTTAGTATACTGGGGTATAATCTCTGTGATGATTAATGTATTTTACAAACAATAACGGTTTTGAAATCAAACATTGGAGAAATTCAACAGTTAAAAACTTTGACTCTAAGTAGCCCGTAAGACCGTTTTAGCTAGTTATCATAACTTATTTTTACCCCAGAAATAACATTACTAACCCAACATGTATCGTTTGAAATGAGATGTCAACTTAGAAATCAAAATGCCGTGGTTTATAGTATTGAAAGCTTTGCTCCGTATACATATGTATATGAGGGAGTACCCAAAAATATGCGGAATGGCAGCACTGTGAATTGAGCTTGTCTAGCACGCATTCCTGCCGCTAGGTGCGCGTGACGCAACTTACTCTGCGTTCGGTGCAGTCGGTTCTTTCGCCGAATAAGGTTGTATCTCATTACAGTGCATTTTTTTTTGTAAAAGAATTTTCGTTTGCTCGTCGTTTTTTGTAATGTCGAACTTAAGTGAACAGCGTGCGGCTGTGAAATTTGAAAGTTCTGAGAAGACTGCGCAACAGTATACGACGAAAAAGGCCCAATTTGTGGCGGTCGGCGGAATAGTTTTTTCCACCATGACAATGCACCTGTTCACACAAGCTTATCAGTTCACCAGATCTTGGTTAAAAGCAGCATGTCTCCTGTGCCCCACGCCCCCTACCCACATGATCTTGCTCCGTGGGATTTTTTTTGTTTCCATGAATGAAGAGGGGCATAAAAAGACATCGTTTTAAAGATGTGGAAGAGGTGAAGAAAAAAAACACACTGCAGCTTGCAGCCATACAGAAACACAAGTACGAACAACATTTCCAACAATTGATTCATCGATTAAACAAGTGTACAAAGTTAAAATTCTCCGTTTAACTTTGTACACTTACTGTACTTTCGAATCGTCACCGTTTCAGTCTTTGGACTCTTGAACAGCTTGAAAAAAATCCACTGTTTTCAACTAAAATTTTGTTCAGGAATGAGGCCCATTACTGCCTTAATGCCTACGTCGATAAGCACAATTGCCGTATTTCGAGTGAAGAGCGACCCGAAGAGATTCAATAGCAGTCATTACATCCAGACTAAACTACGGTTTGGTGCGGCAAGTAAAATCATCGGTTCATACTTCTTAAAAAAAATGAAGGCGGCCGCAACTGTGATTGGCGCTCGTTATCACGCCATTATAATAGATTATTTGCTGACTGAAATTGAAGGCCGTGATCTCGACGACTTTTGGTTTCAACAAGATGACGCTACTTGCAACACAGCCCGTGAAAGCATGCTTTTATTGCGACCTGTGCAATGACCGCCTATATTATGTGATATCACACCTTTAGACTTTTTCCTTTGGGGTTACGTAAAGTCCAAAGTCTACTTGGATGAACCAGCTACGAATTAAGCAATTGGAAGCCAACATTACTCATGTTATTCGCCAAATATCACTTGAAATGCTCGAACGCATCGAAAATTGGAACTTCAGAATAGACCACGTTAGGCCCACTTACGGCCAAAATATAAAGAAAATAATTTTTAAAAAAATAAATGTCAAGAATGGTGCTTTCATGTGATAATAAAGAATACCCGATAAAACTGAGGTTTCATATTTTTTTTCATTTTTGAAAAAGTACCTCCAAATGAATCACCACTATTTTACTACATCCAGTATCCCAGACAGAATTAATGCAGTCATAAAAGCCAAAGCAGGATTAACAACATATAAATGTGATCTTCTATAAAGTATAAATAAACATTTTATATTAGTAATATGCGTCTGTTTTTTATTTTATTTCTGATAAATTTGAAATAGTACCAAATAAGAAAGTGTATTTAAGTTAATCGCCATGTAACGTATGCTTTCTTCTTATGTTCGAGCGAGTCAAAACTTTCTTAAATAATTAATGGGCTTTGTTTTTCTTTTTGTAATCTGAAGTGAATGTATATAAATAGCAAATGCTGCCGAAAAGCGGAAGTGTGAACTATTGTTAATAGAGAAAGTCACATTTAGAAGAATATAGCGTCAATCAAAAGAAAAGTTGTATGTTTTAAAATTGTTTCCTATTGCAAAGAAAAAATTCCATATCCATTGGGATAATAAAACATTTAATTTATATTAACGACGTTTCAGAGGAGGGGTCTCCCTTTTTCAAGTTATTTACAGTGAATGACTAAAGTCTACACACAGCGTTATATTGTCATGTTTCCCAGTCGATATGCATTTATTAAAAAAACTAAAAATACAGTTTTTTTAGGAATTATATTTATTCATAAAATATAAAACATAAATTAGTTAACTTCTTCTAAAACAAAATAAAATCGCAAAACAACAAAAAAATTGTAGGTCTACATACAATTCAGTATTAATATTATATAACTAATAACATTTAAATACAATGAGTATTTAAGCAATTTTTAATATTTGGTTGGCCTCCCATTATTGTCTATCACAGCTTGCAGACGCCGTGGCATTGATGAAACCAAACTAGTTATCTCCTCCTGGGCAGTTTGCTCCACGCGTCTGTCAGTGCTTACTTTAATGATTTGGCATCACTAATATGGCTCTGTCGAATTTTGCGCACCAAAAGCTCCCAAACATGCTCTATTGGATTTAAATCCGGGCTTTGGGGAGGTGTGTTGAGTTGCCTGGGCGCATAATAAAGAAGCCATTCCTTAACAACCAAAGCAGTATGCTTAGGGTCATTATCTTGCTGGAAAATCCAACCATCCCCAAGCCCTAAGCATTCCACAGATGGCCTCAAATTTTCTTCTAGTATGGTTTTGTATTGAAATCGGTCCATATTACCTTGAATAAATGCCATCCTTCCAGCGCCAGATGCAGCAATAGCTTCCCAAACCATAACGTTACCCCCGCCATGATTAACAGTTGGTATCAAATTTTTAAACTGAAAAGTAGCATTTTTTTTCCTCCATATTTTAGCGCGACCATCACTTCCAAACATATATTGAACTTGGATTCGTCCGTAAATAAAACTTTGGACCAGAAATCCATGTCTTTATTAATATGGGAACGTGCGAATTCCAAGCGGAGGCGGCGGTTTTTTTCTGATATCAGTGGCTTTTTACGCGGTGTTCTGCTAAAAAACCCATTGTCATTGAGTGCTCTTTTGACAGTTCTTGGGTGAACGCTCTTATTGGAGACGTGAGCAATGTGTTCGGATAATTTAGGTGCACTAACTCTGGGATTTTTACTGACTTCCCTTAAAATTAAACTAATATCCCTTCTAGAAAGCTTCTTTGGACGGCCTGATCGCACTTTGCTCTTAAAAAAACCAGTATTGTAGTTCTGAACAATTGTTTGTACTGTGGCTCGACTTAAATTTAATAATTTGGCGATTTCTCCATAAGATTTATTTTCCTGTCTGTATTTTAAGACCAATTTTCTGAGGTCAAACTAAATTTCTTTTCCCGATCACTAAAATGTGATTTAAAAGAAGTACAACTCATATGTAAACTGAAAAGAATGAATAGTGGTAGTTTACAGTTACTTTTTCACTGCTTCCATTGTTTGTGTAAGCTGCATATAGACTTTTGTCATAGATTTCTTCAACAATTTGCAAGCTTTTACATTATAAAGCGAATGAAATAATCTAATTTTTATATTTTGACGTATAAAAGGGAAAATAAAACGAAATTGGATTATTGGTATTTCTATTTATTGCAGATTTTTGGAAAACTAAATAAAAATGTAGTTGCATGTAAACTTTAGTCATTCACTGTATTTTCGTCAACCTGCAATACCTTTCACAGTTAGATAGCTCCAATTACTTACAATGGTTGTATATAATACTTTTGGTACTTACATTTGTTAAAAAATATATATTTTTGTTTAATATAGTGAGATTTACAAACATACAAGCATTTTTAAATTAATAGTTTTTACATGCATACTTGCCAACACGCTTATTCATTCTACATGTTTAGTTAATGCTTTATAAAAGCAACACCTGTTATTTTCTTTTCTTTTTAGTCTCATGTCAGATATATCTGCATTTGTATTTGGAAATTCCTCTTGTTAGATGCTTGTATGTATAGGGGATGCAGACAATTTGCTTTTTCAAAAGTTATTTAAGATATTAAGGTGTTAACAATATTATTGAAGTTGATAATGTCTCTTCTATAATTTATTGTTTTGATCTTTTTTATGTATATCATTTCCTTAATTATACGTTAATTTTTATACATAAGAAAAGATCAAAATACAATAATTGATGGAAGAGACATTATCGACCCCAATGATATTTATGACAGTTTAATATCTTAAAATTAAAAAAAATAAATTGTCTGTATCTCCCTGTATATTCAAGCATTTAATAACGGAAATTTACAAATACACATGAGGATCTACCTGACGTGAAATAAAAAGAAAGAGAAAATAAAAAGTTTTAGAAAGCATTAATAACAAAACATTTAGAAATAATGTCTTTTGGCAGGTACACATGTAAAAAATTTTAATTTAAAAATGCTTATGTGTTTGTAAATTTTACAATATTAAACAAAAAAATATATCTTTAACAAATGTAAGTAACGATAAATCTATACCAGGTGTACTGGAAAGTCATTACCGGTTTTTCTAAAAGATGTCGCTAGACTTAAGTATGCAATGTTATGATTTGACACATACTATATGTCATTTTATTCTACCGACATCAAGCTTCAAAACCATACATGTTATATTTTGCGAAAGTAACACTGTCATAGATTTATACCTCTTTAAAAATATCCAGTTTCATGCCTGAAAAAGTGAATTTGCGGCACGCATAACTTTTGTTATTTAATCAAAAGAAAAAAGCCGCTGAAAGTCATCGTTTGCTGGTAAAAACTTACGGTGAGCATGCTCCAACCATAAAAACATATGAGGCTTGGTTTCGACAATTTGGAAGTGGTGAATTCGATGTGCAAGACAAAGAACGTTCTGGTATACCGAAAAAGTTTAAAGATGCGAAACTGCAGGAGTTATAAGATGTAGACCCAACCCAAACTCAAAAACAATTCGCAGAAGCGTTAAATGTGGCCCAAGAAACGATCAGCGACCGATTACGAACAATGGGAAAAATCCAAAAAATGGGAAAATGGGTGCCACATCAATTGAATGACAGGCAAATGGAAAATCGAAAAATCATCTGTGAAATGCTGGTTCAAAGGTATGATCGGAAGTTATTTCTGCATCGAATAGTGACAGGTGATGAAAAAATGGATTCATTTCGAAAACCCTAAACGCAAAAAATCATGGCTATCACCTGGAAACGCCGGCACATCGACTCCAAGGCCAAATCGAGTTTGGGTTGGGTCTTCGTCAAATAACTCCTACAGTTTCGCATCTTTAAACTTTGTCGGTCTACCAGAATGTTTTGTCTTGCACATCGAAATCACCACTTTTGAATTGTCGAAACCACGCCTCACATGTTTTTATGGCTGGAGCATGCACACAGTAAGTTTCTACCAGCAAACGTTGACTTTCAGCGGCTTTTTTCTTTTGATTAAACGAGAAAAAAAATGCGCGCCGCAAATGCACTTTTTCAGGCACGAAACTTGACATTTTTAAAGAGGTATAAATCTATAAAAGTGTTACTTTCGCAAAATATAGCATGTATGGCTTTGAAGCTTGATGTCAGTAGAATAAAATGACATATGTGTCAAATCATAACATTGCATACTTAAGCCTAGAGACATCTGTTAGAAAAACAGGTAACGACTTTCCGGTACACCTGGTAATTAACTGTTGGAATAATTAATTTTCAAGCTAACAATAAACGTGTAAACATATTAGATTTAGTAAATATTTTTCCGTCTATTTCCTCAAATATTACATTATCATTTCCATAAAATTAGCTAAAGTTTCTAAACTTTTCGACAGTAATGTATTGCATTAGCTATTAATATAATATTAGTATAACTTACTGGATAATCTTTGGAAACAGCCCATCACTTTCAAACTAACCAAACTCAATCACCACTATCTCAATCGCTCCCCAGTCAAATATATAAATCCCAATTTTATATCTAGCAGAAGCAAATGCCACATACATTCATATTTCCAATTACACGAACAGTAATTTGTAATCAACGAACAATCTTTAGACAACTCATTCATTATCTACTCACGTTTGATGTTCTCTCGTTATAATGTAAGTATAAGTGGTATGCAAAAAATGGAATACGAAATATAATTATCGCAATTTTAAAGTTATGTAAGATGGTAATATATGTCCGTACAGTACATAACAAAAACACGTAACTCGTATCAATTGAATACACCTGCCCTTTCTAAGAAAAGGAAGTACATTTCTTAATCCCTTATGTTTGCTTTACTACGCTATAATACATATTTTGAACGTAGTTTTGTGTATAAGTTTGTAGTGACAACATCGTGTTAACAATGAGTGCAAAAGATTGAAAGCGGTATTTTTGTGTAGTCACTCAAAAGGTCCTAAAATATCGTATAAACCGGCGGTAAAATATTTACATCGTTCTGTTGGATTTGTAAAATAGTGGGTAGCATATAAAACAAATAGCAACGTTAACAATTTGCCAGAACAGCAAGATAAGGTGATAATTAATCTATTAAAAAATCGACGTTAGAAAATAATATTAATTACTAATGTGTAACCGCAAAACCATTGTTATCGGAGCGACATGTTAGCAAACATTTACTTTGGGCACGCGAAAGCTAAGAACGTGAATGGGATTATTTAATATTTTCAGCCGAGGCATCTTATTATGCATTTGTACATGAACGCAAAGTATGGGCAAATAAAAGACGAAAAAGTAGTTCGGAGGACAGTTAAAGTGTACTTTTGAGGATATGTCAGTGGATACGATTTTCGCAAATTGCACCTATTTACTGTAAATTTAAACTCGAATGAAATGCTGGAAATCTATAAATAGTGTCTTCTACCGTCTGCCCAACAACGGTTTGGAAGTGACAAGTCACTGTGGGTGCTGCAAGAAGGCAACGACCCAAACATCAGAGTCAGTGCGTATCGTTGAAGGAGGAGATTGGTCTTTACAATTCCCTCAAGTGAACCCAATCGAAAACGTGTCTTTCATCAATCAAAAACTTGAAGGAAGGCCTGTAGTTAATTTGAAATCCTTATGTAAAAAGATGAGGAAGGAATGGCGTGTACTTTTAAGGATATGTCAGTGCATATGGTTTTGGCAAATTGCACCTATTTACTATAAATTTGAACCCGGATGGAATGTTTCAAATCTATGAAAAGTATCTTCTAGGGTCTGCAGAACAACGGATTAGAAGTGACAAGTCACTGTGGGTGCTGCAAGAAGAGAACGACCCAAAACATCGGAGTCAGTGCGTGTTCTAGAAGGAGAATGGCCTTTACAATCTCCTTAAGCAAACCCAATCGAAAACGTGTCTTTCATCAAGCAAAAGCTTGAAGGAAAACCTGTAGTTAATTTGAAATTCCTATGTAGAGAGATTATGAAGACATGGCGAGTATTTTTAAGGATATGTCAGTGTATACTGTTTTGGCAAATTGCACCCATTTACTATAAATTTGAACTAGGATGGAATGCTACAAATCTATAAAAAGTATCTTCTACCATCTGCAGAACAATGGTTTGGAAGCGACAAGTCACTGTGGGTGGTGCGAGAAGACAACTATTCAAAACATCGGAGTCGGTGCGTGTCCTAGAAGGAAGAGATTATCTTTTACAATCCCCTCAAGCGAACCCAATCGAAAACGTGTCTTTCATCAAGCAAAAGCTTAAAGGAAGGCTTGTAGTTAATTAGAAATCCCTATGTTGATAGATAAGGAAGATATGGCGAGTATTTTTAAGGATATGTCAGTGTATACTGTTTTGGCAAATTGCACCCATTTACTATAAATTTGAACTCGGATGGAATGCTACAAATCTATAAAAAGTATCTTCTACCGTCTGCATAACAATGGTTTGGAAGCGACAAGTCACTGAGGGTGGTGCGAGAAGACAACTATTCAAAACATCGGAGTCGGTGCGTGTCCTAGAAGGAAGAGATTGTCTTTTACAATCCCCTCAAGCGAACCCAATCGAAAACGTGTCTTTCATCAAGCAAAAGCTTAAAGGAAGGCCTGTAGTTAATTAGAAATCCCTATGTTGATAGATAAGGAAGATATGGCGGGTACTTTTAAGGATATGTTAGTGCATATGGTTTTGGCAAATGGTACCTATTTACTATAAATTTGAACTCGGATGGAATGCTTCAAATCTATAAAAAGTATCTTCTAGCGTTTGCAGAATAATAGTTTGGAAGTGACAAGTCACTGTGGGTGGTGCAAGAAGACAACTATTCAAAACACCGGAGTCAGCGCGTGTCCTAGAAGGAGGAAATTGGCCTTCACAATCTCTTCGAGCGAACCCAATCGAAAACGTGTCTTTCATCAAGCAAAAGCTTGAAGGACGACCTGTAGTTAATTTGAAATCCATATATAGAGAGATTAGGAAGATCTCTACCTGTTGCATATACTCAGAAATTAATTGATAGCATGCTCAAACGCTGCGAAGCTATAGTGAACAATAATGGAGATTGAACACCCTATTAAAGCATATCCATATTAGTTTTTTTTTATTTTCATTGTTAATATAAATAATTACTTTGTAGCTGTTGTTATCTTTATGTAATATGTGAAGGTTAATTCTTGTGGTACTGACTGTATGTAAACAGCAAATTAATGTATGAACATATCTAAACAAGTTTTTTAAAACATAGACTTAAATTATATACAAAAAAAACGATCTTTGAAACACTTAATTTACTTTATGCAAAGTATTACCTTCAGAAAAAAATGATTAATTTAATTTCTTATTCACTTATTTTGTTTTATTTCTTAGTTGTATAACAGAAGAATCTATTAACAAGGTAGATGTGAGAAAAACTACAATACATTGCAAAGAGACAAAACGTGGATATGATCAGTATATAAAATATGTAAACTAAAACAATGTTACACAAACATCAAACAGGTTTATACGTATTAATTAAATATACACTAACTACCTGGTAATTAAATTAGGATACTTTACTATTTAGTATTTTAAAGAATTAAATTCCAAACACATGAAATTTAAAACGTATACTTCTATATTACACGTGCTAGTATAGATTAGAATACATATTTACTACGTGTGTTTTATTAATATTTGGTCAAACCTCCCTTAAGTAGAATACGCTTCGGTTCTCGACGGAGCTACCGAATGTACAACTGCTGCTACATTGCGATATTTAGAAGGAATCTTTCCACAAAAAGTAATTAAGTAGAAATAGATGGCTACCCAAATAACCAAAGATTCTTATTCAACCACACACAAACATGCATAACATATAAATGGAATGTTCTCTAAGTTTTGCGCAGTGGGACTAATCAAAAATGTCAGTACCAAAAATTAACCTCCATCTTTAGTTAAGCAAAATCCAAAGTTTCAGTGCGATACGTGTAGTATTGCAGCTAAAACGAACCGTCAAAGTTGACAAGTTAGTTGCATAAAGGAATTAAACCAAGAACATTTTCGCGGAATAATTTTTTATAATTATCGAAGACAATTATCTTAACAACAATGGCTCGCCGAGTTGGTTTCTGTTTTCGACAATGAAGCAGCACATCAGTCAACCATTTCTTGTTGTTATGGAGAATTCAAACGTGAACGAATTAGTCTCCGCCACGATCCAAGAGCAGATTCACCAAAAAACGGCAGTCATTCAGGAAAACGTCAGTGCATTATTGGGGATTTCAGAGACCGCAATTCAAAAAATTTTGCATAAAGAATTGTTGGATACCGCATCTGTTGACTGAAGAACAGAGATCAGCAAGGGTGCATTGGTATCAAAAAACTCTAGATCGCTTCAACGCCGGAAATTCTAAAAACGTGTACTGTCAGTGGTGATGAATTTTGGATTTACTCATACGAATCAGAAAATAAACGCCAGTTATCTATTTGGGTGTTCCAAAGTGAAAAAAAGTCGACAAAAATCATCCGCCCTCAAAGTGTCTCCAAAAAGATGGTCGCGATATTTGTCTCGAAAGCAGATCATGTAGGAGCAATTTCTCTACAAGATCAAGGAACTGTTACTACCGATTAGTATACAGCTATTTGTTAGCCGCGAGTCATCGCTGAGCTTCGAAAAATCAACACCAAACGACGAATCATCCTTCACCAAGACAATGTAAGTTCACACACAGCACACAAAACAATTGTATTTTTAACGCAACAAAACGTCGAATTGTTAGGTCATCCTCTGTACAGTCTGGACCTAAGTCCAACGATTTCTTAACTTTTCCGAAAATCAAGCACGGACTGCGTGTAAGGTTCCAGTCATCAGAAGGAGCCGTCAATGCCTTAAAAACGTAATTTTGACTGTACCAACAAATGTGTGAAACAACTGCTTCCAGAGTTGGTTCGAGCGCATGGAAAAGTACATTAATCTTCGTGCAGAATACTTCGAAAAACAATCAAGTCTTTAAAAGCTATCTGTGGTTTTATTCCTGTTTTATATGCAAAATTTAAAAAAGACAACCTACGTAACAAAAAATTACATGTTAACAATAACAGACTATGAAATTCTTATATTGATGTACAAATATTAAGAGAATTGTGAAAACTTAAAACAAAGAAATTTAAAGCAATTCTTTATTTCTTTAAATTACAATAGTAAAAGTAAATAGAATTTTCATGTATCGTATGATCAGCAGATTTATTCGTAGATTAATATAAAACAAAAAATAAATAATAGTTTTATTCCAATAAATTATTACAATAAAAATCTCTTGACAATTCTTCATATAATTTAACTTTTAGAACAATGAGTAATGCGTTTAACATTAAAGTTTCCATATTGGTAAATGACACTGATACTGATACACCCACATATGACGTCCTTGCAAGAAGAAATATAAGTAAGAAATTGTAACAATTTAATAGATTTTAACCAATATTTCAGGTGTGCCAACACAATTAATCATTTTTCATTACACCATACATACATACACATTGTATTAAACCGAGCCTTATATATAACATTCTAAAAATCAATTCTAGGATTTAACTGGCATAGACGAATACAAACACTTTTCTTACAGAAAAAGGGAGTAAAGTTACTTAAATATATCCAGGAAATGATTAAAATCGTAACGATTTTATTCTACTCTAAATATCAAAGCATAATGTAAATATTGATAATATGTTAAGAAACATCAAAGCCCAAGTATGATAGACCAATCGCATTCCATATTTATTTATTTCATAAATATTGAGATAATTTATTAACACATTTACCAAAGTTATTCTATATTAATATATTAAAGAATGGAAGAATGACTATGGCTTTTTTCAATCAGTAACAACTACAATCAAAAAAATTTATAAATTCCGATTAAATTATCGAATTATTACGTAGTAGAAAGATAAATATGATATAATATTTATACATACTCCGAAAAGATTGATAAAAAACAGATAGTATAATGCACAACATCCTTTGGTATACACGCGATAAAATGTAATCAAAGAAAAGACACTGCAAATTTATCAGAAAACTAAATATTACGTATAAGTATTGCGAAAAAAATATGTAAACTTACCAAAAATCCTGTAAATTAAACATTTCTTCGGTTCTTCCTTCGGGAAACTCAAATCATTTGCATAAATCTTGATTTCGGACATTTTTTTCACAAAATAGATCCGGCAAAATTAATAAAAAAACTCGTCGAAATAAA
>JAVIWB010000080.1:0-13341 GCA_031893035.1 Dermolepida albohirtum | reverse complement strand
CCCTTCACAAGGATTAAAATGAGCACAAGCGCATCGCTGTAGAGCGAACCGTTTGGCCGCAGTGGCAGTTTGAATTTTCGCAAAAATTTTCGGTTTTCCGGTCATAACTCGAGAACGCGACGTCGTAGCAGGTTCCGGTTTGAAGCATTCGATTCCGGACGTCAATACGCATCCGACAGTGTCCGCGCCGTCGCCGAGATGCCTTTGGTTCGCGAGATAGCATGCCGATTTGAACGAAAATCCAAAATTTTCGCGATTTTCGCAACTTGAATATCTCGAGAACCGAAAGAGCTAGCGCATTCCCGATGCGTTTTTCGTAATCAGCGGGTTCGAATACATAAAATAGAGTCATCAAAACGTCGAAAATCCACACTTTGATTTTTCCGTTTTTTAAATTTCATCACTTGAGGTTCAAAAAAATCGCAAAAATCGTCAAACGGCCATAGCTTCCACATTTTTCGTCCTATCGCCACAAAATTTTCACCAATGAATGTACTCTTCACAAGGATTAAAATGAGCACAAGCGCATCGCTGTAGAGCGAACCGTTTGGCCGCAGTGGCAGTTTGAATTTTCGCAAAAATTTTCGGTTTTCCGGTCATAACTCGAGAACGCGACGTCGTAGCAGGTTCCGGTTTGCAGCAATCGATTCCGGACGTCAATACGCATCCGGCAGTGTCCGCGCCGTCGCCGAGAGGCCCTTGGTTCGCGAGATAGCATGCCGATTTGAACGAAAATCCAAAATTTTCGCGATTTTTGCAACTTGCAAAAGTGTTTTTTGCGAATATCTCTTCGAGAACCGAAAGAGATAAGATGCCAAATAGGTACATTTTCTGAATCAGCAGATCAAAATACATAAGATAGAACCATCGAATCGGCGAAAATCGCAACTTTATTTTTTTCGAGAACCGTAAGAGATACGATGCCAAGTAGGGGTTGTTTCTGAATCAGGAGATCAAAATACGTACGATAGGACCATCGAAACGGCGAAAATCGCAATTTTAATTTTTTCGATTTCACCAAATTTAGTTTTTCGCGAATATCTCGAGAACCGAAAGAGCTAGCGCATTCCCGATGCGTTTTTCGTAATCAGCGGGTTCGAATACATAAATAGAGTCATCAAAACGTCGAAAATCCACACTTTGATTTTTCCGTTTTTTAAATTTCATCACTTGAGGTTCAAAAAAATCGCAAAAATCGTCAAACGGCCATAGCTTCCACATTTTTCGTCCTATCGCCACAAAATTTTCACCAATGAATGTACTCTTCACAAGGATTAAAATGAGCACAAGCGCATCGCTGTAGAGCGAACCGTTTGGCCGCAGTGGCAGTTTGAATTTTCGCAAAAATTTTCGGTTTTCCGGTCATAACTCGAGAACGCGACGTCGTAGCAGGTTCCGGTTTGAAGCATTCGATTCCGGACGTCAATACGCATCCGGCAGTGTCCGCGCCGTCGCCGAGAGGCCCTTGGTTCGCGAGATAGCATGCCGATTTGAACGAAAATCCAAAATTTTCGCGATTTTCGCAACTTGCAAAAGTGTTTTTTGCGAATATCTCGAGAACCGAAAGAGATACGATGCCAAATAGGTACATTTTCTGAATCAGCAGATCAAAATACATAAGATAGAACCATCGAATCGGCGAAAATCGCAACTTTATTTTGAGAACCGTAAGAGATACGATGCCAAGTAGGGGTTGTTTCTGAATCAGGAGATCAAAATACGTACGATAGGACCATCGAAACGGCGAAAATCGCAATTTTAATTTTTTCGATTTCACCAAATTTAGTTTTTCGCGAATATCTCGAGAACCGAAAGAGCTAGCGCATTCCCGATGCGTTTTTCGTAATCAGCGGGTTCGAATACATAAAATAGAGTCATCAAAACGTCGAAAATCCACACTTTGATTTTTCCTTTTTTTAAATTTCATCACTTGAGGTTCAAAAAAATCGCAAAAATCGTCAAACGGCCATAGCTTCCACATTTTTCGTCCTATCGCCACAAAATTTTCACCAATGAATGTACTCTTCACAAGGATTAAAATGAGCACAAGCGCATCGCTGTAGAGCGAACCGTTTGGCCGCAGTGGCAGTTTGAATTTTCGCAAAAATTTTCGGTTTTCCGGTCATAACTCGAGAACGCGACGTCGTAGCAGGTTCCGGTTTGAAGCATTCGATTTCCGGACGTCAATACGCATCCGGCAGTGTCCGCGCCGTCGCCGAGAGGCCCTTGGTTCGCGAGATAGCATGCCGATTTGAACGAAAATCCAAAATTTTCGCGATTTTCGCAACTTGCAAAAGTGTTTTTTGCGAATATCTCGAGAACCGAAAGAGATACGATGCCAAATAGGTACATTTTCTGAATCAGCAGATCAAAATACATAAGATAGAACCATCGAATCGGCGAAAATCGCAACTTTATTTTTTTCGAGAACCGTAAGAGATACGATGCCGAGTAGGGGTTGTTTCTGAATCAGGAGATCAAAATACGTACGATAGGACCATCGAAACGGCGAAAATCGCAATTTTAATTTTTTCGATTTCACCAAATTTAGTTTTTCGCGAATATCTCGAGAACCGAAAGAGCTAGCGCATTCCCGATGCGTTTTTCGTAATCAGCGGGTTCGAATACATAAAATAGAGTCATCAAAACGTCGAAAATCCACACTTTGATTTTTCCGTTTTTAAATTTCATCACTTGAGGTTCAAAAAAATCGCAAAAATCGTCAAACGGCCATAGCTTCCACATTTTTCGTCCTATCGCCACAAAATTTTCACCAATCATTGTACTCTTCACAAGGATTAAATGAGCACAAGCGCATCGCTGTAGAGCGAACCGTTTGGCCGCAGTGGCAGTTTGAATTTTCGCAAAAATTTTCGGTTTTCCGGTCATAACTCGAGAACGCGACGTCGTAGCAGGTTCCGGTTTGAAGCATTCGATTCCGGACGTCAATACGCATCCGGCAGTGTCCGCGCCGTCGCCGAGAGGCCCTTGGTTCGCGAGATAGCATGCCGATTTGAACGAAAATCCAATATTTTCGCGATTTTCGCAACTTGCAAAAGTGTTTTTTGCGAATATCTCGAGAACCGAAAGAGATACGATGCCAAATAGGTACATTTTCTGAATCAGCAGATCAAAATACATAAGATAGAAGCATCGAATCGGCGAAAATCGCAACTTTATTTTTTTTCGAGAACCGTAAGAGATTCGATGCCAAGTAGGGGTTGTTTCTGAATCAGGAGATCAAAATACGTACGATAGGACCATCGAAACGGCGAAAATCGCAATTTTAATTTTTTCGATTTCACCAAATTTAGTTTTTCGCGAATATCTCGAGAACCGAAAGAGCTAGCGCATTCCCGATGCGTTTTTCGTAATCAGCGGGTTCGAATACATAAAATAGAGTCATCAAAACGTCGAAAATCCACACTTTGATTTTTCCGTTTTTTAAATTTCATCACTTGAGGTTCAAAAAAATCGCAAAAATCGTCAAACGGCCATAGCTTCCACATTTTTCGTCCTATCGCCACAAAATTTTCACCAATGAATGTACTCTTCACAAGGATTAAAATGAGCACAAGCGCATCGCTGTAGAGCGAACCGTTTGGCCGCAGTGGCAGTTTGAATTTTCGCAAAAATTTTCGGTTTTCCGGTCATAACTCGAGAACGCGACGTCGTAGCAGGTTCCGGTTTGAAGCATTCGATTCCGGACGTCAATACGCATCCGGCAGTGTCCGCGCCGTCGCCCAGAGGCCCTTGGTTCGCGAGATAGCATGCCGATTTGAACGAAAATCCAAAATTTTCGCGATTTTCGCAACTTGCAAAAGTGTTTTTTGCGAATATCTCGAGAACCGAAAGAGATACGATGCCAAATAGGTACATTTTCTGAATCAGCAGATCAAAATACATAAGATAGAACCATTGAATCTACGAAAATCGCAACTTTATTTTTTTCGAGAACCGTAAGAGATACGATGCCAAGTAGGGGTTGTTTCTGAATCAGGAGATCAAAATACGTACGATAGGACCATCGAAACGGCGAAAATCGCAATTTTAATTTTTTCGATTTCACCAAATTTAGTTTTTCGCGAATATCTCGAGAACCGAAAGAGCTAGCGCATTCCCGATGCGTTTTTCGTAATCAGCGGGTTCGAATACATAAAATAGAGTCATCAAAACGTCGAAAATCCACACTTTGATTTTTCCTTTTTTTAAATTTCATCACTTGAGGTTCAAAAAAATCGCAAAAATCGTCAAACGGCCATAGCTTCCACATTTTTCGTCCTATCGCCACAAAATTTTCACCAATGAATGTACTCTTCACAAGGATTAAAATGAGCACAAGCGCATCGCTGTAGAGCGAACCGTTTGGCCGCAGTGGCAGTTTGAATTTTCGCAAAAATTTTCGGTTTTCCGGTCATAACTCGAGAACGCGACGTCGTAGCAGGTTCCGGTTTGAAGCATTCGATTCCGGACGTCAATACGCATCCGGCAGTGTCCGCGCCGTCGCCGAGAGGCCTTTGGTTCGCGAGATAGCATGCCGATTTGAACGAAAATCCAAAATTTTCGCGATTTTCGCAACTTGCAAAAGTGTTTTTTGCGAATATCTCGAGAACCGAAAGAGATACGATGCCAAATAGGTACATTTTCTGAATCAGCAGATCAAAATACATAAGATCGAACCATCGAATCGGCGAAAATCGCAAATTTATTTTTTTCGAGAACCGGAAGAGATACGATGCCAAGTAGGGGTTGTTTCTGAATCAGGAGATCAAAATACGTACGATAGGACCATCGAAACGGCGAAAATCGCAATTTTAATTTTTTCGATTTCACCAAATTTAGTTTTTCGCGAATATCTCGAGAACGGAAAGAGCTAGCGCATTCCCGATGCGTTTTTCGTAATCAGCGCGTTCGAATACATAAAATAGAGGTATCAAAACGTCGAAAATCAACACTTTGATTTTTCCGTTTTTTAAATTTCATCACTTGAGGTTCAAAAAAATCGCAAAAATCGTCAAACGGCCATAGCTTCCACATTTTTCGTCCTATCGCCACAAAATTTTCACCAATGAATGTACTCTTCACAAGGATTAAACTGAGCACAAGCGCATCGCTGTAGAGCGAACCGTTTGGCCGCAGTGGCAGTTTGAATTTTCGCAAAAATTTTCGGTTTTCCGGTCATAACTCGAGAACGCGACGTCGTAGCAGGTTCCAGTTTGAAGCATTCGATTCCGGACGTCAATACGCATCCGGCAGTGTCCGCGCCGTCGCCGAGAGGCCCTTGGTTCGCGAGATAGCATGCCGATTTGAACGAAAATCCAAAATTTTCACGATTTTCGCAACTTGCAAAAGTGTTTTTTGCGAATATCTCGAGAACCGAAAGAGATACGATGCCAAATAGGTACATTTTCTGAATCAGCAGATCAAAATACATAAGATAGAACCATCGAATCGGCGAAAATCGCAACTTTTTTTTTTCGAGAACCGTAAGAGATACGATGCCAAGTAGGGGTTGTTTCTGAATCAGGAGATCAAAATACGTACGATAGGACCATCGAAACGGCGAAAATCGCAATTTTAATTTTTTCGATTTCACCAAATTTAGTTTTTCGCGAATATCTCGAGAACCGAAAGAGCTAGCGCATTCCCGATGCGTTTTTCGTAATCAGCGGGTTCGAATACATAAAATAGAGTCATCAAAACGTCGAAAATCCACACTTTGATTTTTCCGTTTTTTAAATTTCATCACTTGAGGTTCAAAAAAATCGCAAAAATCGTCAAACGGCCATAGCTTCCACATTTTTCGTCCTATCGCCACAAAATTTTCACCAATGAATGTACTCTTCACAAGGATTAAAATGAGCACAAGCGCATCGCTGTAGAGCGAACCGTTTGGCCGCAGTGGCAGTTTGAATTTTCGCAAAAATTTTCGGTTTTCCGGTCATAACTCGAGAACGCGACGTCGTAGCAGGTTCCGGTTTGAAGCATTCGATTCCGGACGTCAATACGCATCCGGCAGTGTCCGCGCCGTCGCCGAGGGGCCCTTGGTTCGCGAGATAGCATGCCGATTTGAACGAAAATCCAAAATTTTCGCGATTTTCGCAACTTGCAAAAGTGTTTTTTGCGAATATCTCGAGAACCGAAAGAGATACGATGCCAAATAGGTACATTTTCTGAATCAGCAGATCAAAATACATAAGATAGAACCATCGAATCGGCGAAAATCGCAACTTTATTTTTTTCGAGAACCGTAAGAGATACGATGCCAAGTAGGGGTTGTTTCTGAATCAGGAGATCAAAATACGTACGATAGGACCATCGAAACGGCGAAAATCGCAATTTTAATTTTTTCGATTTCACCAAATTTAGTTTTTCGCGAATATCTCGAGAACCGAAAGAGCTAGCGCATTCCCGATGCGTTTTTCGTAATCAGCGGGTTCGAATACATAAAATAGAGTCATCAAAACGTCGAAAATCCACACTTTGATTTTTCCGTTTTTTAAATTTCATCACTTGAGGTTCAAAAAAATCGCAAAAATCGTCAAACGGCCATAGCTTCCACATTTTTCGTCCTATCGCCACAAAATTTTCACCAATGAATGTACTCTTCACAAGGATTAAAATGAGCACAAGCGCATCGCTGTAGAGCGAACCGTTTGGCCGCAGTGGCAGTTTGAATTTTCGCAAAAATTTTCGGTTTTCCGGTCATAACTCGAGAACGCGACGTCGTAGCAGGTTCCGGTTTGAAGCATTCGATTCCGGACGTCAATACGCATCCGGCAGTGTCCGCGCCGTCGCCGAGAGGCCCTTGGTTCGCGAGATAGCATGCCGATTTGAACGAAAATCCAAAATTTTCGCGATTTTCGCAACTTGCAAAAGTGTTTTTTGCGAATATCTCGAGAACCGAAAGAGATACGATGCCAAATAGGTACATTTTCTGAATCAGCAGATCAAAATACATAAGATAGAACCATCGAATCGGCGAAAATCGCAACTTTATTTTTTTCGAGAACCGTAAGAGATACGATGCCAAGTAGGGGTTGTTTCTGAATCAGGAGATCAAAATACGTACGATAGGACCATCGAAACGGCGAAAATCGCAATTTTAATTTTTTCGATTTCACCAAATTTAGTTTTTCGCGAATATCTCGAGAACCGAAAGAGCTAGCGCATTCCCGATGCGTTTTTCGTAATCAGCGGGTTCGAATACATAAAATAGAGTCATCAAAACGTCGAAAATCCACACTTTGATTTTTCCGTTTTTTAAATTTCATCACTTGAGGTTCAAAAAAATCGCAAAAATCGTCAAACGGCCATAGCTTCCACATTTTTCGTCCTATCGCCACAAAATTTTCACCAATGAATGTACTCTTCACAAGGATTAAAATGAGCACAAGCGCATCGCTGTAGAGCGAACCGTTTGGCCGCAGTGGCAGTTTGAATTTTCGCAAAAATTTTCGGTTTTCCGGTCATAACTCGAGAACGCGACGTCGTAGCAGGTTCCGGTTTGAAGCATTCGATTCCGGACGTCAATACGCATCCGGCAGTGTCCGCGCCGTCGCCGAGAGGCCCTTGGTTCGCGAGATAGCATGCCGATTTGAACGAAAATCCAAAATTTTCGCGATTTTCGCAACTTGCAAAAGTGTTTTTTGCGAATATCTCGAGAACCGAAAGAGATACGATGCCAAATAGGTACATTTTCTGAATCAGCAGATCAAAATACATAAGATAGAACCATCGAATCGGCGAAAATCGCAACTTTATTTTTTTCGAGAACCGTAAGAGATACGATGCCAAGTAGGGGTTGTTTCTGAATCAGGAGATCAAAATACGTACGATAGGACCATCGAAACGGCGAAAATCGCAATTTTAATTTTTTCGATTTCACCAAATTTAGTTTTTCGCGAATATCTCGAGAACCGAAAGAGCTAGCGCATTCCCGATGCGTTTTTCGTAATCAGCGGGTTCGAATACATAAAATAGAGTCATCAAAACGTCGAAAATCCACACTTTGATTTTTCCGTTTTTTAAATTTCATCACTTGAGGTTCAAAAAAATCGCAAAAATCGTCAAACGGCCATAGCTTCCACATTTTTCGTCCTATCGCCACAAAATTTTCACCAATGAATGTACTCTTCACAAGGATTAAAATGAGCACAAGCGCATCGCTGTAGAGCGAACCGTTTGGCCGCAGTGGCAGTTTGAATTTTCGCAAAAATTTTCGGTTTTCCGGTCATAACTCGAGAACGCGACGTCGTAGCAGGTTCCGGTTTGAAGCATTCGATTCCGGACGTCAATACGCATCCGGCAGTGTCCGCGCCGTCGCCGAGAGGCCCTTGGTTCGCGAGATAGCATGCCGATTTGAACGAAAATCCAAAATTTTCGCGATTTTCGCAACTTGCAAAAGTGTTTTTTGCGAATATCTCGAGAACCGAAAGAGATACGATGCCAAATAGGTACATTTTCTGAATCAGCAGATCAAAATACATAAGATAGAACCATCGAATCGGCGAAAATCGCAACTTTATTTTTTTCGAGAACCGTAAGAGATACGATGCCAAGTAGGGGTTGTTTCTGAATCAGGAGATCAAAATACGTACGATAGGACCATCGAAACGGCGAAAATCGCAATTTTAATTTTTTCGATTTCACCAAATTTAGTTTTTCGCGAATATCTCGAGAACCGAAAGAGCTAGCGCATTCCCGATGCGTTTTTCGTAATCAGCGGGTTCGAATACATAAAATAGAGTCATCAAAACGTCGAAAATCCACACTTTGATTTTTCCGTTTTTTAAATTTCATCACTTGAGGTTCAAAAAAATCGCAAAAATCGTCAAACGGCCATAGCTTCCACATTTTTCGTCCTATCGCCACAAAATTTTCACCAATGAATGTACTCTTCACAAGGATTAAAATGAGCACAAGCGCATCGCTGTAGAGCGAACCGTTTGGCCGCAGTGGCAGTTTGAATTTTCGCAAAAATTTTCGGTTTTCCGGTCATAACTCGAGAACGCGACGTCGTAGCAGGTTCCGGTTTGAAGCATTCGATTCCGGACGTCAATACGCATCCGGCAGTGTCCGCGCCGTCGCCGAGAGGCCCTTGGTTCGCGAGATAGCATGCCGATTTGAACGAAAATCCAAAATTTTCGCGATTTTCGCAACTTGCAAAAGTGTTTTTTGCGAATATCTCGAGAACCGAAAGAGATACGATGCCAAATAGGTACATTTTCTGAATCAGCAGATCAAAATACATAAGATAGAACCATCGAATCGGCGAAAATCGCAACTTTATTTTTTTCGAGAACCGTAAGAGATACGATGCCAAGTAGGGGTTGTTTCTGAATCAGGAGATCAAAATACGTACGATAGGACCATCGAAACGGCGAAAATCGCAATTTTAATTTTTTCGATTTCACCAAATTTAGTTTTTCGCGAATATCTCGAGAACCGAAAGAGCTAGCGCATTCCCGATGCGTTTTTCGTAATCAGCGGGTTCGAATACATAAAATAGAGTCATCAAAACGTCGAAAATCCACACTTTGATTTTTCCGTTTTTTAAATTTCATCACTTGAGGTTCAAAAAAATCGCAAAAATCGTCAAACGGCCATAGCTTCCACATTTTTCGTCCTATCGCCACAAAATTTTCACCAATGAATGTACTCTTCACAAGGATTAAAATGAGCACAAGCGCATCGCTGTAGAGCGAACCGTTTGGCCGCAGTGGCAGTTTGAATTTTCGCAAAAATTTTCGGTTTTCCGGTCATAACTCGAGAACGCGACGTCGTAGCAGGTTCCGGTTTGAAGCATTCGATTCCGGACGTCAATACGCATCCGGCAGTGTCCGCGCCGTCGCCGAGAGGCCCTTGGTTCGCGAGATAGCATGCCGATTTGAACGAAAATCCAAAATTTTCGCGATTTTCGCAACTTGCAAAAGTGTTTTTTGCGAATATCTCGAGAACCGAAAGAGATACGATGCCAAATAGGTACATTTTCTGAATCAGCAGATCAAAATACATAAGATAGAACCATCGAATCGGCGAAAATCGCAACTTTATTTTTTTCGAGAACCGTAAGAGATACGATGCCAAGTAGGGGTTGTTTCTGAATCAGGAGATCAAAATACGTACGATAGGACCATCGAAACGGCGAAAATCGCAATTTTAATTTTTTCGATTTCACCAAATTTAGTTTTTCGCGAATATCTCGAGAACCGAAAGAGCTAGCGCATTCCCGATGCGTTTTTCGTAATCAGCGGGTTCGAATACATACAATTCACAAGGATTAAAAAAATCGAGCACAAGCGCATCGCTGTAGAGCGAACCGTTTGGCCGCAGTGGCAGTTTGAATTTTCGCAAAAATTTTCGGTTTTCCGGTCATAACTCGAGAACGCGACGTCGTAGCAGGTTCCGGTTTGAAGCATTCGATTCCGGACGTCAATACGCATCCGGCAGTGTCCGCGCCGTCGCCGAGAGGCCCTTGGTTCGCGAGATAGCATGCCGATTTGAACGAAAATCCAAAATTTTCGCGATTTTCGCAACTTGCAAAAGTGTTTTTTGCGAATATCTCGAGAACCGAAAGAGATACGATGCCAAATAGGTACATTTTCTGAATCAGCAGATCAAAATACATAAGATAGAACCATCGAATCGGCGAAAATCGCAACTTTATTTTTTTCGAGAACCGTAAGAGATACGATGCCAAGTAGGGGTTGTTTCTGAATCAGGAGATCAAAATACGTACGATAGGACCATCGAAACGGCGAAAATCGCAATTTTAATTTTTTCGATTTCACCAAATTTAGTTTTTCGCGAATATCTCGAGAACCGAAAGAGCTAGCGCATTCCCGATGCGTTTTTCGTAATCAGCGGGTTCGAATACATAAAATAGAGTCATCAAAACGTCGAAAATCCACACTTTGATTTTTCCGTTTTTTAAATTTCATCACTTGAGGTTCAAAAAAATCGCAAAAATCGTCAAACGGCCATAGCTTCCACATTTTTCGTCCTATCGCCACAAAATTTTCACCAATGAATGTACCCTTCACAAGGATTAAAATGAGCACAAGCGCATCGCTGTAGAGCGAACCGTTTGGCCGCAGTGGCAGTTTGAATTTTCGCAAAAATTTTCGGTTTTCCGGTCATAACTCGAGAACGCGACGTCGTAGCAGGTTCCGGTTTGAAGCATTCGATTCCGGACGTCAATACGCATCCGGCAGTGTCCGCGCCGTCGCCGAGAGGCCCTTGGTTCGCGAGATAGCATGCCGATTTGAACGAAAATCCAAAATTTTCGCGATTTTCGCAACTTGCAAAAGTGTTTTTTGCGAATATCTCGAGAACCGAAAGAGATACGATGCCAAATAGGTACATTTTCTGAATCAGCAGATCAAAATACATAAGATAGAACCATCGAATCGGCGAAAATCGCAACTTTATTTTTTTCGAGAACCGTAAGAGATACGATGCCAAGTAGGGGTTGTTTCTGAATCAGGAGATCAAAATACGTACGATAGGACCATCGAAACGGCGAAAATCGCAATTTTAATTTTTTCGATTTCACCAAATTTAGTTTTTCGCGAATATCTCGAGAACCGAAAGAGCTAGCGCATTCCCGATGCGTTTTTCGTAATCAGCGGGTTCGAATACATAAAATAGAGTCATCAAAACGTCGAAAATCCACACTTTGATTTTTCCGTTTTTTAAATTTCATCACTTGAGGTTCAAAAAAATCGCAAAAATCGTCAAACGGCCATAGCTTCCACATTTTTCGTCCTATCGCCACAAAATTTTCACCAATGAATGTACTCTTCACAAGGATTAAAATGAGCACAAGCGCATCGCTGTAGAGCGAACCGTTTGGCCGCAGTGGCAGTTTGAATTTTCGCAAAAATTTTCGGTTTTCCGGTCATAACTCGAGAACGCGACGTCGTAGCAGGTTCCGGTTTGAAGCATTCGATTCCGGACGTCAATACGCATCCGGCAGTGTCCGCGCCGTCGCCGAGAGGCCCTTGGTTCGCGAGATAGCATGCCGATTTGAACGAAAATCCAAAATTTTCGCGATTTTCGCAACTTGCAAAAGTGTTTTTTGCGAATATCTCGAGAACCGAAAGAGATACGATGCCAAATAGGTACATTTTCTGAATCAGCAGATCAAAATACATAAGATAGAACCATCGAATCGGCGAAAATCGCAACTTTATTTTTTTCGAGAACCGTAAGAGATACGATGCCAAGTAGGGGTTGTTTCTGAATCAGGAGATCAAAATACGTACGATAGGACCATCGAAACGGCGAAAATCGCAATTTTAATTTTTTCGATTTCACCAAATTTAGTTTTTCGCGAATATCTCGAGAACCGAAAGAGCTAGCGCATTCCCGATGCGTTTTTCGTAATCAGCGGGTTCGAATACATAAAATAGAGTCATCAAAACGTCGAAAATCCACACTTTGATTTTTCCGTTTTTTAAATTTCATCACTTGAGGTTCAAAAAAATCGCAAAAATCGTCAAACGGCCATAGCTTCCACATTTTTCGTCCTATCGCCACAAAATTTTCACCAATGAATGTACTCTTCACAAGGATTAAAATGAGCACAAGCGCATCGCTGTAGAGCGAACCGTTTGGCCGCAGTGGCAGTTTGAATTTTCGCAAAAATTTTCCGTTTTCCGGTCATAACTCGAGAACGCGACGTCGTAGCAGGTTCCGGTTTGAAGCATTCGATTCCGGACGTCAATACGCATCCGGCAGTGTCCGCGCCGTCGCCGAGAGGCCCTTGGTTCGCGAGATAGCATGCCGATTTGAACGAAAATCCAAAATTTTCGCGATTTTCGCAACTTGCAAAAGTGTTTTTTGCGAATATCTCGAGAACCGAAAGAGATACGATGCCAAATAGGTACATTTTCTGAATCAGCAGATCAAAATACATAAGATAGAACCATCGAATCGGCGAAAATCGCAACTTTATTTTTTTCGAGAACCGTAAGAGATACGATGCCAAGTAGGGGTTGTTTCTGAATCAGGAGATCAAAATACGTACGATAGGACCATCGAAACGGCGAAAATCGCAATTTTAATTTTTTCGATTTCACCAAATTTAGTTTTTCGCGAATATCTCGAGAACCGAAAGAGCTAGCGCATTCCCGATGCGTTTTTCGTAATCAGCGGGTTCGAATACATAAAATAGAGTCATCAAAACGTCGAAAATCCACACTTTGATTTTTCCGTTTTTTAAATTTCATCACTTGAGGTTCAAAAAAATCGCAAAAATCGTCAAACGGCCATAGCTTCCACATTTTTCGTCCTATCGCCACAAAATTTTCACCAATGAATGTACCCTTCACAAGG
>JAVIWB010000079.1:0-13341 GCA_031893035.1 Dermolepida albohirtum | reverse complement strand
TATAAGTTAATGGTTAAAAGCATATCTGTGAAGGCAATCGAGAATGTGAAAAATCGCGTTAATATAAACTAGTATCGCATTGGGAAACTATTCACAAAATAGTGCTGAGGCATATATCGCAAAGCCAAATTTTAAATCATGTAAAGTATTTTCTGAATGCCTAACAGCCATTGAATTGGCACAAGTACGTGTAGATTATGTGAAGCCTGTGTATGCAGGTTTCAGAATTTTAGAAATAGCTAAGGAGGTAATGTATGATATTTTTATAATTTTCTAAAACCTATGTTTTTCATTAGTTATATGCGTGCAAAATTAATGAGGAGGTTCTAGAATCAGCTAAGCCCAAGGGTGTTTAGTAGTTTTCAGGCCATTGCAAAGTCATTTCAAGATCAATGAGGAGATTTTAGAAATGAGGTTTAGTAGATTTCAGGCCATTACAAAGTCATTTGAAGATCAATTAGATTTTAGAATCGACTGAGTTCGGTGAGGCTCAAAAAATAATTACGTGCGTGAATAAAAATATGTAAAGGTAGAGTTATAGAATCATTCTCAGTATTGTGAGTTATTGTGAAGCGTTCATTTAGTATAAAAGAACAAAATGACTGTTCTCAGAAAATTGAGGGAATCGACTTTTATTAGAAACTGCGAAGTTAAAGAATATTTTAAATATTGCAATGGAGCATTTCCAGTTATTAATAGTTTTAATTTGCAAATGTCTAATGATATTTTGGTGGATCGACTACAATATTGAAAATAGGAAGAGATGAAGAATTTCTATATTTAGCATATGACCGTTTACTTACTTACTTACTTAATCCTATAGACTCTTATACCTTTTGGTGTCGAGTCATGCTGGAGTAGAGTCCTCCGCTTCCCCTCTCCATATCTCCATCCACTTTCCTCTATTTCTCGCCAAAGCCTTTATGTTCTCCCATCCTACTCCCCTCTTCTCAGCCGCCGCCCGCACTTCATCCCTCCACGTTCTTCTCGGTCTACCCCTCTTCCTCTTTCCAATCTCCCTGGCCTCAGACACCTGCCTAATCAACCTCTCCTCGCCCCTTCTCATTATATGACCCAACCACCTTAGCTGACCCTGTTCTATCGTCGTTTCTATTTGGATTATGTTTAAAATTTACCTAAATACCTGGTTCCTAATTTTATACATCCTCGTTTTCCCCTCAATTTTTATCAGGAATCTAAAATCTTTGCTTGTAAGTCTACTCGTCTGCCTCTGTGTTGTTGTCCAAGATTCGCACGCGTATGTCATTGTCGGTTTTACAACTTTTCTAATTATTTCCTTCTTGCTTAGGAAGCTGTTCTTTATGCTGTTATATAACCTACCGGTCTTTGCTATTCTTTCATTTATTTCGTCGTCCAGCGTTTTGGTTTTCTGTTTATTTATTTTCATATTTAGTTTCTTCAGTTCTTCGTTAATAATAGTAACATTTCTTTGCAGCTGTTTCTCGGTTCCCCCTATTATCACCATGTCATCCGCATAACATAGTTCCGTCAAGCGTACGCATTTTAATCTCCAGTATCCAACTGGATATACTTCTAGTCTATCTCTACTCTGCTTAATTGCTTCATCTAGAACCAAGTTAAAAAGTAATGTGCTCAGAATGCATCCCTGTCTCAGTCCAATTTTGTTAACAAATGATTTGAATTTTTCATTTCTTATTCTTATGTAACTCTCAGTTTTTTCGTAGAGACTTTGTATGTTTTGTATTAGCCCCCTTTCTGTTCCTCTACTCCTTAATATTCTCCAAACATCTTCTCTTCTCACACTGTCAAATGCCTTCTCCATGTCAATAAAACAGGCATGTATCCGCCTCCAGATCTAACCGCCCTGTCTGATAGTAGCCTGAGGACAAATATCTGGTCGTTTGTTCCTCTTTCTTTTCTAAACCCACTCTGGCTCTCCTCCAGCTCGTTCTCTAAACTACTTCTAAGTCTATGATCCAATATTCTGGCATATATTTTTCCGACCACGCTACCAAGCGTGATTTCATCATGTCCCGGTGCTGTACCCATCTTCATCCTCCGTATTGCTTCTATTAATTCTTCCTCCCTTATTCTTTCTGTCTGTCCACTCTCTTCCTGTGTCATATTTTGCTGTTCCTTATTTTGGTAGTCTCTCAGAACGTCTGTTTCGTCCTCCTCCAATAGTTCCTCGAAGTATTCCCTCCATCTTCCCATAACATCCTCTTCTTTAGTAAGTACTTTTCCACTTCTATCCCTCACATTCTTCAACATATCCGCTCTCGGCCTTCTCATTTATTTAAGTGCATTGTAAGACAGCTTCTGATTTTCTTTAAACGCTTTTGTTAGTTCGTTGCCGAAGTCTATCCATGTTTTTTCTTTACTCTCCTTATCGCCTTTTTAGCTTCTATCCGTTTCCGCTTCTATTCGTCATAGTTATTCTGCGATCCATCTGTCAGGTATCTCTTCCACATCTGTTTCTTATCTTTCACAATTCTTTGTATTTCTTCTGTCCACCAGGCTGTTCTTTTTCTCGGACCATTAGTTATTTTTGTAGCCCCACAGCTTTCCTTCGCTGCCCTTATTAAACTTTGTTTGTATTTTAGCAATCTCTCTTCTATCTGTTGGTATCCTGTTCCCTTTCCTTTATGTATCCTCAATTGTCTCTGGTATTCCTCTTTAACCTTTTCCTCTTTTAATCTGTAGCTTCTAATCTTTTCCTTGCTTATTCTCCTCTTATCCGCTCCTTGCTCTTCATAACCCATTTTCATATCCATTCTGACCATATAGTGGTCGCTACCTATTTCTGCACCTCTCTTCACTTTTATGTCCTTTACCAGGTTCCACATCCTCTTACTGACCAGGCAGTAGTCTATAATTGAGCGTTCCCCTAGAATATTGAAAATAGGAAGAGATGAAGAATTTCTATATTTAGCGTATGACGGTTTGTTGGAAATATGGCGATTGAAAGATGTGGTGGAATCTCGATTAGCACTTTCAACATACTTAATAAAGTGTGAATTTTATTAGGAACTGGTGGAGCGTTTGAGTAGAAGTGGAGGAGATGTAAATATGAAAGTAGAAAAAAATATGTAACTGAATGTGTTTGTATAACAAAAGAGTTGGTCGTGTATGGACTGCAGAAAGTTTATAATGATGTAGTTTATTGAAAAACATTAATATATAATTGTAAAATATATGTATGTCCATTTTAAAAATAAATAATAAAAAATAATTATTATATTTATGTTTAATTCTCTGCTATTAATTGATATAAAATTAAAATGAGTATATATTTTTTATTAGTTTTAAAAATTAAAGTTGAAATCGGTATGAGGCGTGTATGTACGAAGTGTGTATATATTTATTGTTTTTGCTTGTTATGTGTTATTACAAACTAACAAAAGCGTTTAAAGAAAATCAGAAGCTGTTTTACAATGCACTTAAACAAATGAGAAGGCCGAGAGCGAATATGTTGAGGAATGTGAGGGATAGAAGTGGAAAAGTACTTTCAAAAGAAGAGGATATTATGTGAAGATGGAGGGAATACTTCGAGTAACTATTGGAGGAGGACGAAACATACGTTCTGAGAGACTACTAAAATAAGGAACAGCAAAATATGACACAGGAAGAGAGTGGACAGACAGAAAGAATAAGGGAGGAAGAATTAATAGAAGCAATACGGAGGAGGAAGATGGGTACAACACCGGGACATGATGAAATCACGACAGAGATGATAAAATATATGAACCAGGAGAAAAGACAAGAACTTTTGGAAATTATGAATCAGGCAAGAATGGAACATAAAGTGCCTTCAGATTGGCAGATAAGCATTATAACACCGATATACAAAAAGGGGAATAGCATAAACTGTGCAAACTTTAGAGTTATAACGCTTAGTAGCGTGGTCGGAAAAATATATGCCAGAATATTGGATCATAGACTTGGAAGTAGTTTAGAGAACGAGCTGGAGGAGAGCCAGAGTAGGTTTAGAAAGGAAAGAGGAACAAACGACCAGATATTTGTCCTCAGGCTATCAGAGAGGGCGGTTAGATCTGGAGGACGGATACATGCCTGTTTTATTGACATGGAGAAGGCATTTGACAGAGTGAGAAGAGAAGATGTTTGAAGAATATTAAGGAGTAGAGGAATAGAAAGGGGGCTAATACAAAACATACAAAGTCTCTACTAAAAAACTGAGAGTTACATAAGAATAAGAAATGAAAAATCCAAACCATTTGCTAACAAAGTTGGACTGATACAGGGATGCATTCTGAGCCCATTGCTTTTTAACTTGGTTCTAGATGAAGCAATTAAGCAGAATAGACATAGACTGGAAGTAAAGGGTTTTCCAATAGGGACTTGACAACTTTTAATTCAATTTGTGAACGCACCATTTCACTAATCATCGAACTGTCACTGTCAATTTATTCAGTAAACTTAAAATTTTCATCATGGTAAAGTACACGAACGAACAACGTCTGCAAATTATAGAAATTCACTACAGAAATTCGGAGTCGGTGACCGCTACTTTAAGAGCGTTAACTCCGATTTTCGGTCGTAATTCTCGCCCTAGTAGACAGACAGTAACAAGTTTAGTGCAAAAATTTGAGTCTACATATTCGTTGTGTGATGTTGCCGTGCCAGTGAGATAACGGGTTGGTCGAATATCGCTGCCGTTGAAACGTCCGTAGCAAATGATCCAAATCAGTCAATTCCACGGCGTTCCCAAAAGTTGGGCATCGCCCAGACCACTTTATGGCGAATTTTGCGTAAGGATCTTGGTTTACACCCATACAAGATCAAGCTGACTCAAGAATTGAAGCCGATGGACCATTTGAAGCGACGTACGTTCTCCGATTGGGCTCTGGAAAAGATGCGCGAAGATGATCAATTTCATCGCAAAATCATTTTCAGTGACGAAGCTCATTTTTGGCTCAATGGGTTCGTCAATAAGCAAAATATGCGTTAGTGGTCGGGTGAAAATCCACATGTGCTTCATGAAACACCACTTCATCCACAAAAAATAACTGTTTGGTGCGGTTTGCATGCCGGAGGCGTCATAGGGCCACATTTTTTCGTCAACGATAATGATCGTCACGTTACTGTGAATGGTAATCGTTATCGCGCCATGATTACCGATTATTTTTGGCCCGAATTGGAAGATATGTATTTGGACAACATGTGGTTTCAGCAGGACGGTGCCACTCAGCACACGTTACAATCGATTTATTGAAGAGTAAGTTTGATGAGCGTGTTATGTCAAGAAATGAACCAGTCGATTGGCCGCCTCGTTCGTGCGATTTAACACCTCTAGACTTTTTTCTTTGAGACTACGTCAAGTCATTGGTCTATGTCAACAAGCCGGCAACGTTGGAAGAGCTCAGAGCCAACATTGAACATTCGGCCGAATTGTGTGGCCGAGTCATCGAAAATTGGGTCCAACGAATCGACCGCTGGAAACGTGCCCGCGGTGGCCATATGAAGGAAGTCAAGTTCCATTCATAAATGTTTTGATTGTACTTCAACCCTATAATAAAGTTTTTGAAATATATCAAATGGTCTGCATTTTATTTTGAAAAAAAATTGTCAAGTCCTTATTGGAAAACCCCTTATATCCAGTGGGATACTGGAGATTAAAATGCGTACGCTTGATGGAACTATGTTATGCAGATGACATGGTGATAATAGGGGAACAGAGAAACAGCTGCAAAGAAATGTTACTATTATTAACGAAGAACTGAAGAAACTAAATATGAAAATAAATAAACAGAAAACTAAAACAATGATAATTGGAGCACGGAAGGAGGAGCACAAGATACAGATAGATAGCGAGATAATAGAGCAGGTGGATAGATTCACATACTTAGGCGTGATAATAAACAAGGAAGGAACCCTGGACGACGAAATAAATGAAAGAATAGCAAAGACCGGTAGGTTATATAAAAGCATAAAGAACAGCTTCCTAAGCAAGAACTAAATACCAAGAGAGGTAAAAGCGGAAATAATTAGAAAAGTTGTAAAACCGACAATGACATACGCGTGCGAATCTTGGACAACACAGAGGCAGAGGAGTAGACTTACAAGCTAAGTATATAAGTATAAGTTTAGTATAATGGGGTTGACGAGGAAGCATAGTAGTTTAATTCGGGAAGGGAGAAAGAAAGGTATTGGATCGCTGAACACTGTAATAAATATGCTTCCAATGTTCTAGGATTACATATACAAAGATATAGATTTTGTGGTCCTGAATCGAAGTTAAAAGAACATCTTGAAAAGATGATAAATGTGTGAATTTTTTGGATGAGGTTTGTAGTGAACACGATATATCTTGTTCTCATTCAAACGATTTATTGAAGCGACACGTTGTAGACGAGAAACTATATCAAAAGGCTATTGGATAGACTAAGAGCAAAGACACATGCTTAGGAGAAAGATTAGACGCTTCGTTAGTTGCTGTTGCTATGAAAGGAAAAACAACATTCGGTTTGGATATGAGGAGCAAGTACAAAATAGCCTGAGGAATGGCAGTACTAGAAGAAGTATAATTGAAGACATAGTTAGTCGGTCCTAAAGGCGTAACCACATATTTGTTGAAACCTCTATAAACTTCAAATTTCGTTTCTCTCTTCTCTCCTTCCTCTTTCCTTTTCCCTTTTTCTCTTTTCTCTTTTGACCTACATTTTTCTACAACTTAATACACAACTTTTAATTAGTACACTTTTCTCCTTATATTAGTTAATTATATATTAATAAATATAAACACTTCTCTCAATTAATAAATATTTATTTAATATATAACAAATATTCATATTTACAAATATATATTAAATTATTTATTAGCATATATATCTACAAACTTCCAAATCTACATAAATAATCCCTACGACGTACAATGCGATCTACAATGTTACCCACAATATTGTAATGTTCTACAAAAGGTCTCCAATTAAATAAATATACACTTTGTTGATGTTGCTTCGGCAATCGAGACCAAACAACGATACCTTTTCTGTCCATTAAATACGTTTAGGAATATAAATCAAATCTTTATCTTCTATTCCAAAAAATGATCCATCAGTTGCATGTCGATATATAACGCACTCAACATTTTCAAAAATATAATTCATCAAAATACTCCAAAGGCATCCCATCATGAAAATAACGCTTCACAATACAATATGAAAATTAAATACAATTTATATTTTCTTACTACTCAATGCTTTTCAACTTAAAACTTATAAAGACATTCAACATTAGGTAAAGCACACAACAAATTTTCCAACATGAAAACTACAACTGTTAGACTTTTTTAATTTCATCCGCACTTACTAAAACTATTATATGGTTATCTAAAATACGTTTTAAACAATTCAGTTTTTCTCTACCCTTTACAAACACTAAATCTACACCAGTATGTGATCGCTTAATAAGTTCATCAAATTCATCCGATGATGTATAACCATCTTCCCGTTTCAATCCACGTTGTTTCGTAAACGATTATCTAGTAACGCGTTAGCCTTCTACTGTTAATGCACCAAAAGTAGTAGCCGGTTTAAATACAAAATAACTATTTGAAATTGCTATCCCAAGCAGTTAATTCCTTCGGTTAGAAACTACAACTTCTAAGACAATAACGATAAATATTTTCCCACCACAATTCATATTAATATATAAAAAATTCAGTTTCACACATACATATTTATATTTATAATTATTTTTTGATGTACCCTCCTCCTTCATTCCACTCCTCAACCTTACAATTAGTCCACTAATACTTTCATTGTACTAGTTTATTAAATTACTATGATTATTATATAATAAATTCATATACATATTTATTATGTAATATTAAACAATAAAGTACAGTATCCTTAAGTCGTAAATTCATTTCTAGCTTCGATACCACTCATATGTATAGCACTTTCCTGATATGCACAATCAATCTCTATTAAAGGACATAATTTAAATTGACTAAGCTTCAATAACGGTTCACTATAATCATAACCATAATACACTGATTAAGATCTAGCATACATATTATATAAAATAACTATTCAATTTTATCAAAATTAGAACATTTTCATAAGGGTGTCTTTTACTATTAAATAAACTGTCACTTTAGTTAACTTAATCACATCAAACTTACTCATATTTTGATCCAACTTTTTCTTCTTCCTTTGCTACATGCTATCCTGCTCTTAATAGAACTTTGAATCGACGCCCGTATTTTTTGCTTATCTAATGAATTTATCGCTTACTCTCAAAATATATACAGAGAGCAGGAGGGGTTAATACAATGATTACATCGTATTAACTCATCGGGAACCATTCCCGCTATTGCGGCGTCCAGAATATTGAAATCCTGAAAGCCCCTCTGCGAATATTGTAACAAAGGATTCAAAAGACGTTTGCTGTTATGTTAATAATTCCCTTTAAAAAAAGGTTCGGCTCTATACAAGTTTATCGTATGTTCAAAGTTATTGATTCACCAGGTAACAAGTTTAATTGTTTATAATGATTATATATTAAGTAAACGAAAAGAAAGGGGACACTTACGATATTGTAATTAATTGCTCTAAATAAAATCTGATAAAATTTCCCGCATCTATACGTATGCTCGTTCATATAAAATTTTACAATATATAGTAATATAAAAATTACACAAGTTAATAAAGTTCAGCTTTCCACTGAATTAATCATTGCTTAGGTATTGAAAGAAATAACAAAAATAAAATTCAACCATGGTTTTCAAAGCAATCGTTAAGTGAATTAAAAGAAAACTATAATAGTTGGTTGATTGCAAACTATTTACTTATTAATGAACAAAGAAAATGACCAATTAAAGGCTGACCATTGTCACCACTGTCTTTAGCTTTAATTGACATTTATAATATCTAATAAACAAGATAAAATAATAGTACGAACGTTTAACCTAAGTTTAATATTCCGGTAACTTCGATGAATCTTGTGTAATACCATCCCTTAAGCACCTTCTTCGAGCTCGGTCAATCGGGCAGGGAATCCTTATGTTCACATTAATTTCGTTCATACGTTTAGTTTATAACAATTAGGGGTGCTCAAAGGGGTGTTTTTTATGTTAATTACTAGATGTAAGTTCGTTCCTTGGATAAAAAATAGCCAATAGAAACACATTTGTATTTTAAGATCACCACGTGCAGTGTTTTTTTGTTTCACCAACCTGTCCAATTAGCTTTTACTACAAGGTCGATAAAACCTTTAATTCGGCTTAATTCAAATCCAATCAATGTTGATAGAAATGTATCAAACCATTCCTAATATAATAAGTCCGATTATAAATTTCAAGTTAGGATGGCGTAAGATCGGAAACTTGTAATCACTTAAAAAGTTAATGTTAGAAAGAGGAAGCAATTCGAGTGCCATTTTCTTTTATTAATTATACATGAGTAAAAAAACGCATGCTAATATCATGGGCAAATAATTACAAAACCACTGGGAACAATTTCAATAAATACCAAGACAACAATTACAGGATTTTATTAATTAAATTCCATTAAACCAAATTACAGCGTCGATGGGATCTGTAATCGATAAATTAAAATCGGTCGACGGGCAGATACGAGATGACAATGTACAAAAGAGCAATTAAAATTATACGTACTCTAATAACATAGAGTTGGAATTTTATGTTTGAAAACTTAAAATAAAATATCTTGGTATACCTAAATGTGGCTTCAAACTTAGGTCCACCAAGATATTTAAATGAAAAAGTTAGGCAATGAGAAAAATAATAAAACGCCAGGCTGAAATGGGAAGAAAACTGGTAATCAATTGTTAACCGTCAATAACAATGTCGAGCAATTATTCTCAAGTACTCCTAGGATTAAGTAATCAACCCTTGTATATGAGCAAATGTTTCTAACAAATAATCAATATATGGAAAAAAGACAATTATGGTAACTAAGATATCAAAGTTATTTGAATAAATTCCGGCTAATTTTCATGTTTGAAAAAGTGACACTGATTTCAGATTTAAAAGTGGTTTGCATAAATACCAGCTGATTGTGAACAACAGATGAATGATTTTGGTATTTCAGATCCAAAGTTATGTGTGAAAATAGCAATTAATGGTGTTAATGTTAAATAAATGCTACTGGTATTTCTTATCTAAAGTTATGATGTAAATAAATTTACTAGCAAAATAATGTTTGATAAAATATGGCAATTCTAGTAAGTAGATCTCTAAGATAATTAGTATAAAAGAACCTTTAGTAATAGCTTCTTAACGATAAACAATGTCATGAGTTGGATTAGATACGTTTACAGTTTACAAGATCTTACATTAATGTTACATTTTTTTTGCTAAATGCCCATTCAATGCCCAACAACAGATAACAGACGATCTACTACTGTCTTGGATCTTATCTAATCATACTTTGACTTTAACTATACTTGAATTACTGATAAAGATAGAAACTTATAGCTAGTGAAATGTATAGATAGTAAGTAACATTTAAAATTCTCTACCTTGACCCACTCAAGGATTCTGCATCGAAGTAATTCGGAGGGTGTTTAAGTCACCAATAACTTGTGATGATTACAATTGTTGAAAAGATCCTCGATACAGGCTAGCAGATGTACAGGGGGCAAGGCAGTCCCTAATACAAAAGGTACAGCTTCTCAAACTAGCGCAGCTTGGTGAGATGCTATTATCAGAATCACTCAATTGTTGAGGGCAAACAAAATACCAAGAATTTCAGCTGTTACACAGATCTCTCAGTTATCATACAGGGTTGCAACAGGAATTTTCCATACGAGCGTAGCACAAGATGGTGTCAATGGATCCACACACGTGGTTTCGGCAAACAAACTTTCGCAAATAAACTAATCCAACTGACGAAATTCAATTTTGCTGCAACGAGAATCGACTACAGTCGAGGGAAAAAAACGTTTCCCTGCAGTAACCTAAATTAACACCACGAAAAAAAGGCGGTTACAAACGCGTGTACACACTAAGACAACTCGTTCGAAAGCGTCGCTCGAATATTCCCTTAATTTAAGAAGAAGAAACCCAGAAAATATACACGATAAAATGTCGTAATTCCGGTCCCACGTATTCCTTTTTAAAAAGACAATTAGTTTGCGTAATTCGACGGTAAGGTAGTCTCAGTTCGTAGACAAGCATCAACGATATTGGAATCTCTAATTAGTACATAATTAAAGGAAATAGCAACGACGGAGAGAACGATCATTACCTTATCCTAGTAAGAAGCCAAGCTTATAAACATAAGACGATTTTTATTAATTAATTATTAAACAAAAGGCCGCTAGCGTTAGAAACTGAACAAAAGAATACCAACGAGTCAAATCAAACCTGAAAGAAATTGTGCTTTTAAAAATTCTGACGACTCATTCGATGATTGAGAAATTGGACAAAAATTTCACAAAAGTTATTAAATTACGTACACTGATGTTCACGAAATTTGGGACGGAGGTGAAAGGAAGCATGTAACATTACTTAACACAGTGGTATTTTACGCTGAAAACCAAACAACGAACCTAGTGAACTTTCAACTTAAAAATCAACATCTACCGTAGATCTTATATAAACTTTCAGAGTATTACTGTAACCATGCTATCTGCTATCAGAAGCAGATAGCATGGACCACGACCGCGGAAGTCTACGTACCAGATTATTACTGTAACCATTTAAGACAAAAAAATTTCGATCGTTTTCTTTATTTTGCAATTGTTCACCAATATATTTTCTTATACCATGTACATATATATATATCATAAGTACCCTTCGGCACAATTATATCTAATCATTGATAGGGATCACTCATCATACATTTATAACGAAATATGTACATTATTATGTGATCCTAGATTTGGAACTGAAATATGAGTCAAGATATTTAACATACACATTTCATATTCGCCAATTAAATATTAAGGAGGATTCAATGTCCGTGCTGTTTGCGATTCCCACCTAGAAAGCACAAAAGTTCAGTCATTCGCAGCTCCATTTGTTATTATGACCCACCTTTTTCTTATATAAAAAATATTATTTACAGCACCTTATATTTTCACTTAATCAAGCCCTTCAAAAACACACAAATGACCGCAGTCTACACTATTAATATCTTGATATTTTCTATAATTATACTCTATAACACAGCTACCATTCAATAATAAACACTTTTCAAATTCAATCGGAGTTTTTAAATCTCCATAACTATCAAAATATCTTATTACATCACTACTTTTCTTACCATATATGCTACCTAAGGAGTGTCTTTTCCAATATTGTCGTCCAATTTTATTATTCATCTTCCATTTTTATGTATAATTTTTGGAAAAATCATCCCTAAGAAATTTACCTCGAAATTTTCCTATTCTCCACATCCTCACATATTTCCACAAATCTTTTTCAGTTAAAGGTTATCAATGTCATTCATTTAACTGTTTTTTGGTCTGATTTCGTTTAATAAATACACACCACAGCTCACTTTAAAAGGTTTTGTATATAATCCACTTCCAATAGATATACCACATCCTGCTTTATAGGGTTTCAAATATAATCCACTATCTACAGTTTTAGATTCCATAGCAAGATTATGACGTTTACCTTCATCTAATTGATCTATCTCTACTTTAATAGTATTAACTGTCATCGCTATAGCTACATCACTTCCGCCCAATGAAACTAAAACACTCAGAGCTGTAAACAATGGAATTAGAGGCATACATTCATCTTGCTTAGGAATTGCCGCAATTCAAGAACGAAGAGATGATATTGTTCTTTCGATTTCACTAAACTATGGTATGCAGTTTTAACATCCGTCAAAACATCTATTCTCATGTCAACATGTCTCATTGCATTATGTGCTCGCTTCGTTTCTTGCAAAAACGACAGAGCACCACCAATTTGATTCACCATTGTGCTTCTACTTTTAATTCTACTTCTTCTAACACTATCATTCCTTAGGCTTTTTCTATACTTGCTCCTCATACCCAATTTTGTTTTTCGTTTTTCGTTTCATAGCAACAGCAACTAATGAAGCGGCTAATCTTTCTCCTACACCTGCATCTTGGCTCTAAATTCACCCGAAAATTTTTTGATGTTATTTCTCGATGGGATGCTCCAATAAATCATCTGAATGAGAATAAGATATGTCGTGTCCTCCGCATGTCTCATTCAAAAAAGTCACACCTTTATCAGATCTTTCAAAATGTTCTTATAATTTTATTCCAGGACCACAAAGTCTATAACCCGATATATGTATTTGTAATTCCACTGGGAGCCTATTTAATAGAGCATTCAACAATCCAATACTTTCTTTCTCCGTTTCTGAATTACACTACTACTACACTACG